>CM050512.1:111073505-111093505 GCA_027563665.1 Antrozous pallidus | reverse complement strand
TCCTTCTGTCTCTGCGGGTTTGCCAATTCTGGACCTGGAATAGTGGACACAAGTTCTGGACCCAAACAAGGACCTTCCTAGGTGGCCGGCTTATCACTCGGCGTCGTGTTTTTCTGGCCCATCCACAGTGCAGCCTGTGTGGGCACCTCATTTCTCTCTGTGGCCTGGCAGTACTTCACTGTGTGAGATACCACCTTGTGTTTATCTGCTGTTTATTTAACCTTTTGAAAACCAGGAATATAGCACCGTTCAGAAAGGTCTATAAAATGTAAACATATAGCGTAACGTTGTTGTACACCCCCAGCCTGACCACCATTGTGGTGGAGAAGGACCTCGCTGGCCCCGCGCACCCCTCCTGCGCTCCCAGAGGAGAGACCCGCTGCCTGGCTGACGGCAGGGCAGGGACCTGCAAAGCCTGCCTCTCTTTGTGTAGATAAGGTTTTGTTGGAACTCAGCCCGCCCTTCCCTGTGTGTCCCAGGCTGATTTCCTGCTGCAGTGGCAGAGCTGAGCGGCTGTGACGAAGACCATAGGGCCCGCAGAACTAAAGGTGTTTCCTCCTTGGCTCTTTAAACACACACACACACACACACACACACACACACACACACACACATACACACACACACACACACACACATACACACACACATATATATCTTTGATTTTTTACAGAGAGGAAGGGAGAGGGATAGAGAGTTAGAAACACTGATGAGAGAAACATCAATCAGCTGCCTCTTGCACACCCCCACCGGGGATGTGCTCACAACCAAGGTACATGCCCTTGCTCGGAATCGAGCCTGGGATCCCTCAGTCCGCAGGCCGACGCTCTAGCCACTGAGCCAACCTGGCCAGGGCCTCCTCGGCTCTCTACAGAAAAGCCTGGGGGAGCTGCCCAGTGGCTTACCCCACGCATGGGAGCCCAAGCACCACGCCAGTGCTGGTTTCCGAGCTTTTGTGCAAATGTGGTCACGCGGGGTCAGACTGTGTGTCTGGCTTCTCTGGGTTGAGCGGCTCTACCTGGGCACCACAGACGGTGCATAGACAGCAGCGACTTGTTCCTCACCGTCCTGGAGGCTGGAGGGCGAGGGCCAGGCGCTGGCCGACGGCGTGTGATCGTGGACTGGCTCTGCCTGTCGCTGCCCTGTCCCCGAGGGTCCCTTTCGTGACCTAATCACATCCCGGTGCCCCGCCCCCTAACGCCCCGAGGGAGCTGGCGCCGGTCCAGGCGGTAGCCCTGGTGCAGCAGGCGTGTGTGGGACCCTCTTGCGCACACTGGCTTGCTCCTGCACGGTGCTGGGTGCAGGGTAACTCTGGAGTCTTGCTCTCTCCTTGAGAATTTGGTGATTTCCTCTGTTTTAAGGTTTCCTGGTCTGTCACTCTCTCCCCAGCAGGGCTGTGTGCGTTTTGGGAGAGGGCATGGGGCCCACGCCGGGGGTCCACTCCTGCATCTCTGCTTTCTTCGCTTCCCTTGTGTCACTAACTCCAGCTGCTGTGCCAAAGGCGCCGCACACGGCAGCAGCTTTCCTGGTAAAGCCGGTTGCCCCCTCACGGGTCCGTGCCGAGCTCCGGCACACGCCCTCCGCCTCCTTCCGGAGCTGCAGCTCCTTCCCTGTTCCGCCCGCGACGGGAGAGGATGAGGTGGGAGGCCCCCTGGGCCAGGCTCGCTTCATTCCCACCCACAGTGATGTGGCCGGAGCCCAGCCCTATGGCTGCCAGGGGAAAAGCAGTTTGACTGTGTGGTGGCCACGAAGAACAGGAAATGGCTTGGTAACACACGACGTCTCTGTCACACGCTCTGACTCTCCCTCTTCCGTCCCCCCCAGGCCAGGGGACGTTCCTCAGCGTGGAGGTGGGGAGAGGAGGCAGGAGAGGACATGGCCCAGACTTTCGTCTCTTCTAATTACTGTGTTTACAGTAAATACTGTGGCTTGGGAAGTAGAAGTCCAGACTGCGATTCCAAAGGCTTGCTTGTGTGCCTGCTTTCCACTGCACCCGTTCTGCAGCAATATGTTTGTGTGTGTGTGTGGGGGGAGCGGGGGGGTAGAGATGGGGGCTGGCCGGGGGGAGGGTGGAGTTCACTGCAGTGGGATAGCTCAGAATCTGGCTGTCTGGCACCCTTTACCTCATGGATCCTACTTTCTTGCTCTTTTAAAAATATATATTTTATACATTTTTATTGATTTCAGAGCAGAAGGGAGAGGGGGAGAGAGAGAGAAACATGGGTGATGAGAGAGAATCATTAATTGGCTGCTTTCTGCAACCCCGTACTGGGGGGTCATGCCTGCAACCTGGGGGAATCGATGGGGAATCGAACCATGACCTGGTTCATAGGTCAACGCTCAACCACTGAGCCACACCGGCCAGCTCTTGCTCTTTTTCCAACTGGGACAGCAATACTGCTCTCAGGCACTTG
Organism: Antrozous pallidus; assembly: GCA_027563665.1. Classification (NCBI taxonomy): domain Eukaryota; kingdom Metazoa; phylum Chordata; class Mammalia; order Chiroptera; family Vespertilionidae; genus Antrozous; species Antrozous pallidus. Next base: position 111,091,091 of record CM050512.1, on the reverse strand, counting down.
GTCCCTCACTGGTTCTCAGGACCCCCACACCACCAACATTTGCTGACCTGCGCAACAAATCACCCCAAACCCAATGGCTTCCAGAGCACGAGCATTCTTTTTCTTGTGGGCGGTCTGCTGTGGGCTCCTGCTGCGGCTGGGCCAGCTCCGGCCAGGGAACCTGCTCACCGCAGGGCAGACACGCAAGAGGCTGAGAGAGACGGATGCCTGTCCGCCTCGGCGGAGGAACGGCACACGGTCACTGCTGTCCGTATTTCAGTGGACAGCGTGTCACACAGCCAGGCCCAAGGTCAGTGGGGCGGGGAATAGACGCGGCCCGAGAGGAGGCGCGAACCTGCGCTGGCTGCGCCGTGACCCAGACGCTCGCGGTGTGCTGTAGCTCTCATCCGTTCCCAGGCTCCCCGCGACTGAAATCCATCCCCGGGCTGTGCACACCCACCAGCTCCCGCCGCTGCTCCCGCCGCTGCTCCCGCCGCTGCTCCACTGCTGCCTGTGTCCGCGCAGCGGCCACGGACACCAGGGTGTTTTCTGCTTCCTGTCACCTCAGATGCTGCTGCCAGGGGACCCCAGGCCTGTCCTCTCAAGACTGCGTGCCAAGGTCCGTGGGTGGTCCCCCGCTGCAGAGCTGCAGGGTCCGAGAGCAGGATGTGCTTAATTTGCAGAATGAGCGTCGGTTCCCGCACATCAACCCCGGCTTTATCCCGCTTCCTCGTGTTTGCCTGTCTAATCAGGGGAAGCATCCAGGGATGGCTGGTTGCCGCAATTTGCATTTCTCTGATTAGTGGTGCCTCGGAGAGTCTCTCCACATGCTTCTCAGGTTCGGGTTTCCGCTCCTGGAAGCCGCCTTCCACAGTGCGTTTCCGCAGGGAGGAAGGCGGGGCTGGGCGGGAGCGGAGGCTGTCTGTCAGTCAGGATGCCTGTGGCCCAGTCAGAGCAGGGCGTCCGCCCCTGTGGCTGAGACCGCTGCGGGCCCCGGCGGGAGATTTCAGCCAAAAGCTGTCCGGGTTCATCTGCTTCGTCTTGGCGGTTGTTACTTAACCTTCCCTCGCAACTCTGAGACAGGAAACTTGGCCCTTGATGGGTCCCACAAACAACCTGAATGGAGAAGCAGATGCTGAATTGTTTGCCGTATTATGAGTGACCTGGGAGATGGGTCTTCTTTCTCCGGCTGCTCTGGGATCCAGAAGAGAGGCTGGCCGGTGTGGCTCAGCAGTTGGGTATCGACCTCTGACCCAGGAGGTCATGGTTCGATTCTCCATGCCCAGGTGACGGGCTCGATCCCCAGTGCGGGGCCCGCAGGAGTCAACCCATCAACGATTCTCTCTCCTCCTTGATGTTTCTATCTCTCCCTCTCCCTTCCTCTCGGAAGCCAATAAAAATGCATTTTAAAAAAAGAGAGGAAAAGAACATTGCCAAACCATATTAGCCGAGGTCTTACTATGTACCGGGGCCTCCTACAAACCACATTTTCGAGGATGGCGATATCACGCAAGGGTGATAATAGGACCTACCTCATGGGGTGCTTGTAAGGACAGAGTTCATTCATTCAGTCCATAAACAGCGACTGAGCACCTGTTATGTGCTGGGCACATGCCAGGCCCTAGGATAGAGTAGTAAATGAAAGCACTATTATCTTCTTGGAGCTTCCCCTGCCATGGCGGGGGTGGGGGTCCCGGACAAGTGGCATGGAGCGCTTAGACGACATTTCTCTAAGGAGAAACGGGCAGGGAGGCGGCCACATAGCGGCCGGCGGAGGAAGGCCTCCCCAGGAAGGTGTCTTTCGAGCAGAGACCCAATGGAGGGGAGCTGCCAGTCACAGGGGTCAGCGGGGCATTGCAGGAGAGCCGTCGGAGTGGCTCCTGACGCCCGGTAGGCATCTGAAAACGACTCTCGTTTTTTCATGAGGAAGTGGAGGCGCAGAGGGGTCACATGGACCTGCCCAAAGCCTCAGGAGCAGGCTGGGACTGAGAGTTAAGGAGACCCTCCCTCGCAGAGGCATGCGCGGCGTAGCCCCGGCTAAGGGGTGGAGCTGGGCTCACAGCCAGGCCTCTGGCCCACAGGGTGAGGCGCCCAGGGGTGCGGCAGACACGGGTGCCGGCTCTGCAGCCGCTGGGCTGCTGCTTTTTATGCAGGCTGTTCTCTGGGGTCTACTCTGGCTGTAGGGACAGGAAAGAAAGGGGGTACAGTGGAGGAAGGCAGGGAGCTGGGAGCCCGCCCTCCCATTCTTCACCCTCTTACTCTGGGGCATGTGGAATGGAATCTGGCCCAAGCCTCACCTCACCTCACCTGGCTCCCCAGGAACAGACATACCAACCCCAGCGAAGGGTCTTAAAAGCCACACAACTCAGGCTGAAAGGAAAAGGGATCTTGGGGCCCAAGTAACTGAAAAGCAACCTTCAGGTGAGGCTGGATCCAGCCTCAGACTCCATCGCTGGGATCTATCGTTTTTCAGTGCCTGGCTTTGCAGTTCCTCTGTTATGCCTTCATTCTCAGGCCTGCTCTTCCCAAGAGGTGGCAGAACGACTGCTGGAGGACTGGCCAGTCTCCCCAGTGGTTAGAGCCTTAGCCTGCGCACCAGAGGCCGTGGGTTAGATTTACACACAGTCGGGCATGTACCTGGGTTGCTGGTTTGATGCCTGGCAACCAGTCGCTGTGTCTTTCTCCCATCAATGTTTCTTTCTTCCTCCCCCTCTCCCCCCCTCCCTCCTTCCTTTCCACTCACTCTAAAAAGCAATTGAACAGATATCTTCAGGTGAGGATTAAAAAGGACTGCTGGAGGGTCCTCACTCCGCAATCCTAGTGAAAGGAGAGCGTTTCTTCCTCAGCAGCCGCCACGAGAGCCACCGGCTGATTCTCACTGGGTGAATGGAGCCCTTCCTAAATCAACCCTGTCCCTGTCTGTAGGAGATGCAGATCTCTGATTGGCCAGGCCTGCGTCATGTGCCCATCCCTGGGGCTGGGAGCAAGACTCCCAAACACAGGACTGAGGGGGAGAAGGGGCGGTTTCCTGAGATGAGCCATCAGAGGAAGGGAGGGGGGGCTGGGTGATGGCACCCACAAGCTGCCAGTTCACCGTGGTTGCCTCCAAGGGCCATGGAGGCCCTGGCACCAGCACAGCCGCTGGGCAAAGCTGCAGGAACAAGCTCCCGGGCGCCTCAGCAGATTCGGGTGCTCCAGGCCTGAGAGAGCTGGTGGCACCACTAGTTTCTTTTATTTATTTTTTTAATATATTTTATTGATTTTTAAAAATATATATTTTATTGATTTTTTACAGAGCGGAAGAGAGAGGGATAGAAAGTCAGAAACATCGATGAGAGAAAAACATTGATCAGCTGCCTCTTGCACGCCCCCCACTGGGGATGTGCCCGCAGCCACGGTACATGCCCTTGACCGGAATCGAACCCGGTACCCTTCAGTCTGCAGTCCGACGCTCTATCTACTGAGCCAAACTAGTTTCGGCTATTTTATTGATTTCTTTTTTTTCACAGAGAAGAAGGGAGAGGGCTAGAAAGCCAGAAACATCGATGAGAGAGAAACATCTATCAGCTGCCTCCTGCACAACCCCTACTGGGGATGTGCCCCAAAACCAAGGTACATGCCCTTGACCAGAATCGAACCCGGGACCCTTCAGTCCGCAGGCCGACGCTCTATCCACTGAGCGGAACTGGTTTCGGCACGCCACTAGTTTCTAATAGCTCCTCTGACCACCAGGGCTGAGAGCCACTGCTCTCCTGGGTCCCCTCCCCTCATCCACTGTGCGGATCGTCATTTTTCTCCCAGGAAAGGTTTGTCAGGCTCCTAGTTCCCAAGGAGGAAAGCTAAGAGGGACGGAGACCCAGGGCCACCTCAACCTGGGCCAGCCTCTGGCCTAGACTGAGTCCGGCTGCTGTCCGGTCTCCTGCAAGGGGGAGTGTAGGGGTTCAGGGGGAATGAGATCGGCCCGAGGCAGAGTGGGGCTTCATCCAGCATCAAAACTGCTGAAGTTAAATTCTGTGCCCAGACCCGTACCAGTCCCAGTCCCAGACCCGGACCCGGACCCGGACCCGGACCACCGGAGGGCCCGCTGCTCAGCCTTCACAGCACCCTGTCGGCTGGAGGGGATACAGGTCAAGGCCTCTCCTGGTGTGAGGTGGACGCGAACCCTGGTCTCCGTTCTGTTTCCTCTCCACCCACAAGGCATTTCTTTTCCTTAGAATGGGCTCTGGGGCCAGGAGTCAGGAAAGGATCAAATCTCACACAGCGAGTCTCCCTCGGCGGCGGCATCTAGCCCGACGGCATTTTCAGCACACCCTGAGGAGGCGGGGGCGTTGGGGAGGGAGGAGGTTCCGGAGTCAGATGGACCAGGGCTGGAGCCCACACTCTGGGACTGTCGGGAGCCACCGCGGGGGTTTTGTGAGGGCGGAAGAAGACAGGGCGTGTGATGTCACGGGCCGGGCACGCGCTGTGCACGGCCTCACCTGCTGAGCGAGTGTGCACTGAGCACCTGCTGAGCGAGTGTGCACAGCCTCACCTACTGAGCGAGTGTGTACTGAGCACCTGCTGAGCGAGTGTGCACAGCCTCACCTACTGAGCGAGTGTGTACTGAGCACCTGCTGAGCGAGTGTGCACAGCCTCACCTACTGAGCGAGTGTGTACTGAGCACCTGCTGAGCGAGTGTGCACTGAGCACCTGCTGAGCGAGTGTGCACTGAGCACCTGCTGAGCGAGTGTGCACTGAGCACCTGCTGAGCGAGTGTGCACTGAGCATCTGCTGAGTGAGTGTGCACTGAGCACCTGCTGAGCGAGTGTGCACGGCCTCACCTGCTGAGCGAGTGTGCACTGAGCACCTGCTGAGCGAGTGTGCACAGCCTCACCTACTGAACGAGTGTGTACTGAGCACCTGCTGAGCGAGTGTGCACTGAGCACCTGCTGAGCGAGTGTGCACGGCCTCACCTGCTGAGCGAGTGTGTACTGAGCACCTGCTGAGCGAGTGTGCACTGAGCACCTGCTGAGCGAGTGTGTACTGAGCACCTGCTGAGCGAGTGTGCACAGCCTCACCTGCTGAGTGAGTGTGCACTGAGCACCTGCTGAGCGAGTGTGTACTGAGCACCTGCTGAGCGAGTGTGCACAGCCTCACCTGCTGAGTGAGTGTGCACTGAGCACCTGCTGAGCGAGTGTGCACTGAGCACCTGCTGAGCGAGTGTGTACTGAGCACCTGCTGAGCGAGTGTGCACAGCCTCACCTGCTGAGTGAGTGTGCACTGAGCACCTGCTGAGCGAGTGTGCACTGAGCACCTGCTGAGCGAGTGTGTACTGAGCACCTGCTGAGTGAGTGTGCACTGAGCACCTGCTGAGCGAGTGTGCACGGCCTCACCTGCTGAGCGAGTGTGCACTGAGCACCTGCTGAGCGAGTGTGCACAGCCTCACCTGCTGAGCGAGTGTGCACTGAGCATCTGCTGAGCGAGTGTGCACTGAGCACCTGCTGAGCGAGTGTGCACTGAGCACCTGCTGAGCGAGTGTGCACAGCCTCACCTGCTGAGCGAGTGTGCACTGAGCACCTGCTGAGCGAGTGTGCACTGAGCACCTGCTGAGCGAGTGTGCACTGAGCACCTGCTGAGCAAGTGTGCACTGAGCACCTGCTGAGCGAGTGTGCACTGAGCACCTGCTGAGCGAGTGTGCACGGCCTCACCTGCTGAGCGAGTGTGCACTGAGCACCTGCTGAGCGAGTGTGCACAGCCTCACCTGCTGAGCGAGTGTGCACTGAGCACCTGCTGAGCGAGTGTGCACTGAGCATCTGCTGAGCGAGTGTGCACGGCCTCACCTGCTGAGCGAGTGTGCACTGAGCACCTGCTGAGCGAGTGTGCACGGCCTCACCTGCTGAGCGAGTGTGCACTGAGCACCTGCTGAGCGAGTGTGCACTGAGCACCTGCTGAGCGAGTGTGCACAGCCTCACCTGCTGAGTGAGTGTGCACTGAGCACCTGCTGAGCGAGTGTGCACTGAGCACCTGCTGAGCGAGTGTGTACTGAGCACCTGCTGAGCGAGTGTGCACAGCCTCACCTGCTGAGTGAGTGTGCACTGAGCACCTGCTGAGCGAGTGTGCACTGAGCACCTGCTGAGCGAGTGTGTACTGAGCACCTGCTGAGTGAGTGTGCACTGAGCACCTGCTGAGCGAGTGTGCACGGCCTCACCTGCTGAGCGAGTGTGCACTGAGCACCTGCTGAGCGAGTGTGCACAGCCTCACCTGCTGAGCGAGTGTGCACTGAGCATCTGCTGAGCGAGTGTGCACTGAGCACCTGCTGAGCGAGTGTGCACTGAGCACCTGCTGAGCGAGTGTGCACAGCCTCACCTGCTGAGCGAGTGTGCACTGAGCACCTGCTGAGCGAGTGTGCACTGAGCACCTGCTGAGCGAGTGTGCACTGAGCACCTGCTGAGCAAGTGTGCACTGAGCACCTGCTGAGCGAGTGTGCACCGAGCACCTGCTGAGCGAGTGTGCACGGCCTCACCTGCTGAGCGAGTGTGCACTGAGCACCTGCTGAGCGAGTGTGCACAGCCTCACCTGCTGAGCGAGTGTGCACTGAGCACCTGCTGAGCGAGTGTGCACTGAGCATCTGCTGAGCGAGTGTGCACGGCCTCACCTGCTGAGCGAGTGTGCACTGAGCACCTGCTGAGCGAGTGTGCACGGCCTCACCTGCTGAGCGAGTGTGTACTGAGCACCTGCTGAGCGAGTGTGTACTGAGCACCTGCTGAGCGAGTGTGCACAGCCTCACCTGCTGAGCGAGTGTGCACTGAGCACCTGCTGAGCGAGTGTGCACTGAGCACCTGCTGAGCGAGTGTGCACGGCCTCACCTGCTGAGCGAGTGTGTACTGAGAACCTGCTGAGCGAGTGTGCACAGCCTCACCTGCTGAGCGAGTGTGTACTGAGCACCTGCTGAGCGAGTGTGCACAGCCTCACCTGCTGAGCGAGTGTGCACTGAGCACCTGCTGAGCGAGTGTGCACTGAGCACCTGCTGAGTGAGTGTGCACTGAGCACCTGCTGAGCCAGTGTGTACTGAGCACCTGCTGAGTGAGTGTGCACAGCCTCACCTGCTGAGCGAGTGTGCACGGCCTCACCTGCTGAGCGAGTGTGCACTGAGAACCTGCTGAGCGAGTGTGCACAGCCTCACCTGCTGAGCGAGTGTGTACTGAGCACCTGCTGAGCGAGTGTGCACAGCCTCACCTGCTGAGCGAGTGTGCACTGAGCACCTGCTGAGCGAGTGTGCACTGAGCACCTGCTGAGTGAGTGTGCACTGAGCACCTGCTGAGCCAGTGTGTACTGAGCACCTGCTGAGCGAGTGTGCACGGCCTCACCTGCTGAGCGAGTGTGTACTGAGCACCTGCTGAGCGAGTGTGCACTGAGCACCTGCTGAGCGAGTGTGCACTGAGCACCTGCTGAGCGAGTGTGTACTGAGCACCTGCTGAGCGAGTGTGCACAGCCTCACCTGCTGAGTGAGTGTGCACTGAGCACCTGCTGAGCGAGTGTGTACTGAGCACCTGCTGAGCGAGTGTGCACAGCCTCACCTGCTGAGTGAGTGTGCACTGAGCACCTGCTGAGTGAGTGTGCACTGAGCACCTGCTGAGCGAGTGTGTACTGAGCACCTGCTGAGCGAGTGTGCACAGCCTCACCTGCTGAGTGAGTGTGCACTGAGCACCTGCTGAGCGAGTGTGCACTGAGCACCTGCTGAGCGAGTGTGTACTGAGCACCTGCTGAGTGAGTGTGCACTGAGCACCTGCTGGTTCAGGACCCAGAGAGACCCGGGAGCTCACAGCCCACGGGGGGAGGCGGACATCTGCAGTAAAGCACAGATCCGCCACTGTGGCTGCACCTGCGGGACTTTCAGAAATGTGGGTGCCCTTCCTCCCGCCCCACCAGGACAGAGGCTGAGCATGAGTGCTCTTCAAACTCTCCCTGGTGATCCCACTGTGTGGCCAGAGCTGTGAGTCTCAGGTCTAAGGGGAGGATGAGTTCTGTGAACAACAATGGAAATTCATCTGGACTGGGCAGTCACGGAGGGCATCCTGGAGGGGGTGACAGGTGGACTGAGAACTGAGGGGTGTGTGTGAGCCAGAGAAGGTAGGAGCTGGGGCGAGAGGGATGGCGGAGTGTTTCAGGCAGGGAACACCATGTGTGAAGGGCCAGTGGTATGAAGGAGGATGGCATGGGGAGGGGGCTCGGGGTGTGTGGAGACGTGGGAGGGGCCAAACTGTACAGGACCCCGAAGTTCATAGTGAGCAGTCTCCTGTTAGAGCAGTTAGTGAAGTCATAGCAGGAGGTAACAGGTCAGATTCGTATTTTCATAGGATCCCTCTGGCTGCCGTGTGGAGGGTAGATTGAAGGGGGATCCGAGTGGGCCTGGGGGACACAGCAGACATCTGTGTGAGCAGAGACGGAGGGGGTGGTTCAATGCAAGGCCAAGGCTCTGAGCGTGTTCCTGGATCCTCTGAGCCTCATTCCTTGTCTGAAAAGCGAGGGTGGTCATAACAGCCCCACAGTGTTGTTGTGGTAATTTATTTTTATTTATTTATTTATTTATTTTATTGATTTTTTTTTTACAGAGCGGAAGGGAGAGGGATAGAAAGTCAGAAACATCGATGAGAGAGAGACATCGATCAGCTGCCTCTTGCACGCCCCCTACTGGGGATGTGCCCGCAGCCAAGGTACATGCCCTTGACCGGAATCGAACCTGGGACCCTTCAGTCCGCAGTCTGACGCTCTATCCACTGAGCCAAACCGGTCTCGGCTTGTTGTGGTAATTTAATGGGAGGTGGTTACTGCCTGCACCCAGTAGGCGCCTCACTGATGTCAACCTTTGCTGGTGACTCCCTCTTCCTCCCCAGTCCTCACCAGATGTCAGTCTTCCAGCTCATCGGCCTGCACTGGGACTCCTGGTCTCGGCGTTTTATTGGCCGCACTCTACTTGCCTGCACCCCCCACTAGACTGACCATGAGCTCTGTGGAAGCAAGCGCTGCAGCTGCTTTGACCATGGCTCTGCTCCCAGCCCCCATCCTGGGTCAAAGCAAGTAGTTAATCGGTGTGTGTGGGTGACCAAAGGGAAGCATGGGCGAACAAAGAAATGGGTAACTCCTCCCGTGGTGGATGGGAGGCATCCTGAGCCACAATCCTCTGTCCAGCCTCTCCTTGGAGAAGAGGGGACAGGGATGGTGGATGAGGCTTTGCCACTGCTTTTCTCTGTCTTGTACTCATGACACCTGTGTTATTGAAATCCAATTAGAGGCCCCGCTTCAATTAATGTACAAAAAACGTTCACGGAGCACGCCTCCTAAACCTTAACAATACACACTGTTCCTTTCAGCTAATGCTCCCCTCCTCCTTGGACGGTGGCCGGAGTGGGTCTCTGTCTGGGGCCCCCGGCTGCTTTCGGCTGCTGCCCTGCGAGGTGCCGGCAGTGTGCCTGCAGATCCAGGGCCTGCCCGCCGCAGACCGGCCCTGCTCTGTGGAGTCCTGTCTTTGTGTCTTTGGGCGCTAGGTTAGTGATGCCCACTCATCTCGCCCCCAACCGCCCTGGGCCCTGGCCTCCCATGAAAACACCGCTGGTCCTGTGGGGCCCCTGCCTGGACGAGTAGACTCTCTCGCCCCCTTCCCTGGCACTGACGTGGTTGAGCCGTGGCACCAGCCTTGGCTTGCTCATCCTGCTGTACATCTGTAGCCACACCCAGGTCCTCCCATCCCCAAAGCTCAGCTCTTTTGTGTCTCTTCCTGTGGCCCCCAAAGTCTGAGCCCAGCCTCCTTCAATCAGCATTTAAAGACTTTCCCCAATTTGACCTCAGTCTGACCTTCCATTCCACCCCTCCTCACTTTCACCACCCAACACCTCAGTTTCTGAGGAACACTCACTCTTCTTGGAAAGTACTCCGTCGTTAACTGCCCCACTGACTCTTCACGCTGGAGCTTCAGGCTGAAATGCTGGCCCCTCCCCCTGTGATGATCATTTACACGTCTTTCAAAGCCTGGTTCAGATGCCCCCTCCTTTAAGAATTTTAATCCCTTTACTCAGACGGACCTGAAATGCCCAAACGAGTAACAAAACAGATACTGTCTCCCCAGTATCTGTCCACCTTCCCCTCCTCCTTCTGGGAGGAATTTGGTTTTGTTCAGCTATCCACAGTGTCCACTCTTGGGAATGTGACCAAAGAGTGGTCACAGTCCGGGAGGGAATCCTGATTGGTCTAAATCAACAAGGCTGCCTGGGCACCTTGGCAGCGATTGGATAAGACGTAGGCATGTGACTCAGTTCTGCTGGGAGGCTGTGGAAAGCTTGTCTTCCTCTCAAGAAGAGAAGTAAGAGCAGCCCGTCGTCCGCTTCAGCCCGGGGTGCTGCAGTCACATGACCACAGGGTCACAATCAGGACCACCCAGCATCCATCACCAGCAGGGTGGCAGAGCACTGATATGGAAGAGGACATAGGGATGATGTTGTTGAGCCGCTAAATTAATCAACCCCAGGAGTGCTTGATTGCCAAAGTTTCTTTTCTGAGAAGTAATAAAATTCCTTAGGTGTTTAAGTGTTGAACTAGGGCTTCCTGTTTTTTGCAGATAGACACCCAGCAGACACATAGCTGAGTCCATTCAGGTCTGTGTTCTCATTGGCATGTTATAGAGCCGTTAAAAAGGAACTCTAAGTCTGTGTAGTCACACCAAGCAACGCTTATAACACGTATGCAAAAACTCAAGACACAAAATGGTAGGTCCAGCATGATGTAAAAATGTATACAAATGGAAAAAGATCAGAAGATGGTAATTTAAAAAATGATAGCTTTGTTAGGGTAGTAAAGTTAAAAACTTTTTAAAATTGATTTTTAGAGAGAGGGCAATGGAGAGAGAGAAAGAGAGAGAGAGAGAGAGAGAGAGAGAGAGAGAGAGAGATTAATTTGTTGTTCCACTTACTTATGCATTCATTGGTTGTTCGTTGTATGTGCCCTGACTGGGGATCCAACCTTCAGCCTTGGCATATTGGGACAACGCTTAACCAAATGAGCTACCTGGCCAGGCTTAGGGTAGGAAACTTGTTAATTTCTTACCAAACTTCTTGCAACCTTTAGTCATGTGTGTATATACACACATACACATACATACATATTTCCTAAGTACACTTAATACAGTACTAGAAGCCTGGCACATGAAATTCGTGCACTGGTAGGGTCCCGAGGCCTGGCCTGTGATCAGGGTCCATCTTCCCTGGCTGTCAGCAGCTGGCCCCACCCCTCTGACACCCATGACTGCTGCCCCCGCCTCCCGGTTTTCCATTTGGGTAATGGGGGCCTCTGGTGGTCAGTGTGCATAGCAACCGGTCATTCCACCATCTGGTCAATTTGCATATTACACTTTTATATATATATACTAGAAGCCCAGTGCACAAAATTTGTGCACGGGTGTGTGTGTCCCTCAGCCCAGTCTGCACCCTCTCCAATCTGGGACCCCTTGAGGGTTGTCTGACTGCCCGTTTAGGTCCAATCCTACCAAGATCGGGCCTACATGGGCAGTCAGACATCTCTCTCAAAATCCAGGACTGCTGCCTCCCAACTGCTTTTGCCTGCCAGCCTGATCACCCCCTAACCACTCCCCTGCCAACCTCATTGATGCCTAACTGCTCCCCTGCCAGCCTGTTTGCCCCTAACTGCCCTCCCCTGCAGGCTTGGTCACCCCTAAATTTCCTCCCCTGTAGGCCTGGTCCCCCCTCCCCAAACTGCTCTCCCCTACAGGCCCGATCACCCCCAACTTCCTCTGTTGACCTGGTCACCCCTAACTACCCTCCCCTACAGGCTTGATCTCCCCAACTGCCTTCCCTTGCAGGCCTTGTCCCTCCCAACTACCCTCCCCTGCTGGCCATCTTGTGGTGGCCATCTTGTGTCCACATGGGGGCAGCTATCTTGGTGTTGGAGTGATGGTCAATTTGCATATTGCTAGCATATAGATAATATATAGTGTATAGATAGCATATAGATAATATATAGTGTACTGCAATGATATATAATATTGACTATGTAGTTCAATAAGTATATATAGTATACACTAAATAGAATCTATATAGTGATATATTTGTATATATACATTATGTATATTTGTATGCATGTAATTTTACTCTTAAGTACTTTATTAATATAAATATTACATTTATAAGTTTTAAATATGTAAGTATACCTATTAAACTGAGTTAATCCCCACAAACCCTCTGAGGAAGGTACTATTATTTCCATTTGTAGAGACTGAGGGCCGGAGAAGTTTGGTAACTTGCACAAAGTCAAAGAGCTAGTACGTGGGGGAGCCAACATTTGGACACAGGCAGCTGGGTTCAGAGCTTGTGCTGCTAATCATCATGTACACCCCCTCTCAGCGTCCCTAAGCATGGCTCTCACAGTACGCCTGCAGTTGGTCTTCTGGCACTTTCTGTGGCATGCTGTGTACCCCTGGATTTCTGGTGCAATCTCCCCCTTTGCCATATGGGCACAGCATTGGCAGAGGGTGTTGGGGTTGTGGGAGTGAGAGGGTCCTCATCCTGTGTGTGGTGAAGCGGGGTGTCTGGAGCCTCACGGGGCACAGGGACAGAGTCATCAACTCAGCAACAGTTGCTCAGATGGCTGTGGTGTTCAGAGTAGCACGTACAGGCTGGACCCTGGCCAGGGACAACAGAGAGAAGTGTATATGATCTTGTTCAGCCATCTCCCAATGCCTGGCTTTTACCCAGCCAGTAAATACCGGTTCAATTGGGCACATCTGTATATCTCAGCATTATGATTATGTGATGATATATTGAGGCAGCTGTTGGGTTGAGGGAAAGAAGGGGTTCAGGATTATCAATATGAGGTACCTCTGTCTGTGTGTGGGGAGAAGGCTGGTGTGTAGCACTGCATGCCATCGCCATCGGACTCAAACCCTGTGGCAAATGGTGCTGGGGAGCTGTCCAGCGGGCAGTGCTGAAATCTGGGGTCAGAGAAAGCACAATGCCTAGTGAACAAAGGGAAAGGAGGTGAGGAGGGAGTCAGCATCCGCGTCAGAGAATTCCATCTTCCTCTAGACGCAATTGGTAATATTGATGGGGGCCAGTCTATTGTGACTGAGTATGGAAACTTGTTAGGTTAAATAATAAGTATGTAAGATTATTACTTAACTGGTTAAGTAATAAGTATATAAGATATATTCAGTTATAGGCATGTCACAGAAAAAGTATCATGATAAGGCCATTCATGTTGGGGAATATTTTGCAGTTATGCTTTGTTGGGAGAAATATAATACATCGGATCAATGGAATTAGACAAATATCTTGCGCAGCAAGGCACTTGGAGGCGCAGGCATGACAAAGAGGTGGGAATTGCAGTTTTGACATTCCTGTGGCCACAAGAGATGGAGGAGCTAGGGTAGTGAGAGGAGAGAAATAAGGCACTCCCAGGGTGGGAGGGGTGGGCGGCGAATGAAGGAGATGTGGGTGGGCCTGGCTACCACACGGGCAGATAAATAGAAGGTTGTTGACTTTGTTTAGCATGCCTGTTCGTTGGTACAGCTGGTGAGAGGACAGTGGACTGGGGGAAGGCCCGAGATGCTCTTTCCTGGTTGTCTTATGGGGTTGGCTTGATATTAGACATTGCAACAACCTGCGGCCTCAGTCTCCCTCCCTGTCTCTTGCTGCGGCCAAAAATGGTGGGTAGTCAGATACGGTTGAGGCAGGGTACTCATCAACAGGAACTTGGAAAAGAAACCAAGGCAGAGAGCTTGTTACACGCAGGCTCTCAAGCTACCTCCCTCAGTGGGCAGGGAGCCCAGTTATGTAAACTGGGGCACAGCTGAAAAGGCTTGTGAAGGACGGGTAGGAGGTTTGGAGGAAAGAGGGGGGAGTGGGAGAGGCAGGCAGGGAGTCCTGCCTTGTACTCCAGCAGCTGGGGGTCACGGTGATTACGTTGTGGGAGATGAGGGCTGGAAAAGTTAGTGGGAAAGAGAGTTAAAAAGGATGTGCCAGATTAAAGGCTGTAGACCTTAAAGAAGAAGGATAGGCAAAATCTCTAACAACCCACAGGCACCACCCTTAAGGGCAGACGCTGGCCACGGTGCTGCAGCAGGTCTTGGGAGGTCCTGGAGAGAAGTGGGAGCAGTGCGTGTGTGTGTGTGTGGGGGGGGGGGCGTGCTCGAGATAGCAACATCTATCGGTATGAAATCATACGAAAGCATTTCAACACCAGGGGTGGGCAAAAACAGATTTACGGTTGTGAGTACGGGAAACAGACTTCATTCTTGTGTTCTTATTTATTGGTGATTGTGCTGTTTTCCATACGACAACTCTAAACCTGCTTCTGCCCCGCCTGCCTTTGGCCCATCAGAATGGCAGCACTGTGCGTATCAGCTGACCAGCAGGCCTGGCTGGGAGCAAGAGGATGAAACAACTGGATTTATGCTCTGAAGAGAGGCTCTGGTCACAGCCAATGCTTTCCACCAGGTAGATTGATGGGAAATAGAATTGTAGCATGGGTAGGGACCTGGGCTGAAATATTTCCATTCGGCAGAATGTAAAAGTTTCCAGCTCTTCTTAGCCTGGGCACAGCCAGAAATCACCCGCTTCCCTCTGGCCCCCCATTCCCTGCGACTAAACATATCCGGCTCCCCATGTTGTCTGCCCTGTGCCCCTGAAGCCCAGGCTGCCTCTGTTGCCGGCTGCTTGTCTCTGCTCAGCCCTGTCTGGACACTTGTGCTGTGCCTTGCTCTTCCCTCCCCTCGGGAGCAGAATGGCAATCTCCTGGGATTTAATTATAGGTTCCCCGTGGGCCTTTCAGCCAATCACAGGGCTCCTGCAGGCTGCCGCTGGGAGGGTGACAGAGCGTGTGGCGAGGAACAGCGGCTGCCCTGCATGGCGGCTGTTTCCAGTGGCCAGCCCACGCTCCTTGGGCTGCACTGCATTTTCCTGAGCAAAACCCATCTCGTCTCCTTCCTATTTTGCAAGATCAGATAACAAACGGGGACACACGTGCAGCAGGAGAGAGGATAAAAGAGAGGGCTGGGCAGCGGGTGGACGGAAGGCAGGCGCTCCCCTGGAAGCACTTCACACATATTAAATGACGGCCGAGTCCTGCTGCTCACCTTCATTACATCAGCCTCCTGTGCTGACAGCTCGGGTCCAGGTGGGAGTCTCTTCGCCTTCAGCTCACCATACTAGAGTCCAGGAAAGTCCGTAGACTTGGGTCAGCACGTACACAGCAGACAGGCACCGGTCTCCACTCCTCTGCCCACGGCAGACATTGCTAATTGATCTTGACACCACCGAGCATGGCTGCTACAGGAGCCTGGCCTGGAGTGCTAGCTATGCAGCATGTGGGGGCAGCTTAAAATTTGTACCCTTGAAGACAACAGCGATGCGGGGCCTCAAGTATGCCTCAAAGGAGGACATTTGACCACGTCATAAGAGGCACCTTCTTCCCAGTCAACATCCCTCCATCTTTCCCCATGTCAGCCCCCTCTGAGGACACCCTTTGTCAAGGGTAGGATGACCCTTCTGCACCCTTTGTTCTTGGTCCTGGGAAGAAGATTAGCATTTATTTGTTATAAAGTATGTTTTTATTATTTTAGAGAGAGAGGAAAGGAGAGGGAGAGGGGCAGAGAGAGGAACACTGATCAGTTGTCTCCCACACACACCCTGATGGGACCGAACTCAAAATGTGAGCATGTGCCCTGACTGGGAATCAAACCCGTGAACTTAGGGTGTAGGGGACGACACGCCAACCCACTGCGCCGGCCAGGGGGTAAGCATTCAAACGTCCCATCTCTCACGTTCCTCCTTCCAGGTGAAAACCAGGTGAGGTGAGCTCCTCTGGGAACATGTCATTCCCTTCCCTTCATCACTGTCGTCTCTCCAGGGGCAGCCACCCTCCTGCACTCCTGTTTGTGTGGTCGGGATGAGACTGGCTCTGCGCTCCAGGGGTGGGCACAGGATGCCAGCCGGCTAGTCAGAGTTTTCCATCCTCTTGGCTGCCCTGGTGGGTACTGGGTTCGAGTAGCTGGTGAGATGTGGGCTGGGGCTGCTGGTAAACATCTTTGGTCCCCTTTGGGGAGATCCTGCAAAAACAGTGATGGTGGTTGGCATGCTCTGGGGAACAGAAAGGCAGACTGGATGGCGTACAGAGGAGGAGGGGAGTGGTAGGAGGTGAAGCCAGAGCGTACGGCAGGGGCCAGGTACGAGAGCCTTGAAGGCCGTAGTAGGGAACTTGGAGTTTATTCTCCCAGCGGTGGGAGCCGCTGCCACTTGGGGCGTTCCTGACTTGTCCCTCCATGAGTCATCTGGATGTGACCGGGTTTCATTAAGACTTGGAAGGTCTGGCCCTGCTGGTGTGTCTCAGTGGTTGAGCACCGACCTATGAACCAGGAGGTCACAGTTACATTCTGGGTCAGGTCACATGCCTGGGTTGCAGGCTCGGTCCCCAGTAAGGGGTGCGCAGGAGGCAGCCGATGGATGTTGATGTTTCTCTCTCATTGATGTTCCTATCTCTCTCCCCCTCTCTCTAAAATCAATTCTCTAAAATCAGTAAAAAGCGTTTTTTAAAAAGTCGGAAGCTCTGCTAATAACTTGTTCAGTGAAGGGGCCGGTTACGTCCTCCCTGGGCCTGTTTCTACCCTGGCTCATGATGGAATTGGACTAGGGCAGTCTTTTATCCCACCTCTGTTTGCCTGGCTGTCCGCCTGGACAGCTTTGTGGAGAAGGATTGTGAGCGTCTCCCGGGCTCTGCGGGAGAGTGCCGTGATCAATTAGCGATGTCTGCCGCGGGTGAAGGAGAGGCAGTTGGGTATCATTCGTCTCATGCCCACGTGTTCCCGGAGGCGTCTCCGATCGCAGTTTATGGGACTTTAAGTCAGATGTAGCAGCAGCTGGA
Organism: Antrozous pallidus; assembly: GCA_027563665.1. Lineage (NCBI taxonomy): Eukaryota > Metazoa > Chordata > Mammalia > Chiroptera > Vespertilionidae > Antrozous > Antrozous pallidus. Next base: position 111,074,210 of record CM050512.1, on the reverse strand, counting down.
GCACCGAACCAAGAATAAAAATGTCCAGCCAGTTAGGTAGCTGCTACAGGGCCTCCCTCTTTACAGAGAGCTTTCATGGACATTTTCTTGTTCTGTTGCTTTTATCTCCCACCCTGCACTCCTTCTTCTGGGAACCATATCCAGTTCTTTCCTTTTGGTGTGTGTGTGGGGGTCATCCGTTCCTCCCTGTGGTCAGGCCATGTGTTGTGGGGCTGAGGGCAGAGCATGAGGCCCAGTCTATGCCATCACAGTCTCCTGGCCAAGGCGATGGGGCAAGAGATGGATCTGTGACCGCACTGAGGTTGAGATGCGATGTGTTCTCTGCGCCCCCCACAGAGGGGATGTGCCACGGACTGGCGGGTGGTGGGATAGAGGCCCAGGTGTGCTGGCGCTGCTTCTACGGCCGTGAGAGCTGATTCTGCACGTCTTCTCAGCCTGACATGGTGGGACGCCATGCGGCTCAGAGTCAGACACAGGTGAAGTATTTGCCACAAATCAGGGGTTTCTCTCCCTGACAGCCAGCGTGCTGCAGGCAGCCTTCCGACCACTGCGGGGGGCCTGGGACTCAGGCCACAGTGTGAAGGCGGAGCCCAAAGCTAGATGAGCAGGCCCTGAATCAGGCTGTTCCTGGAGCTGGACCTGCCTTTACACTCTGCAGCTGGTAAAAATTACTGTGCTGTTTCAGCCTGTTTGGGTTGTATTTCT